>QFFD01000405.1:0-11159 GCA_003314615.1 Pholiota microspora
GAAATCAGCAGCTAGCACTAGCAGCAACAGCAGTAGTCAATCCGACTCCCAGCCTCGTGGAAGCTTGGATCGGTCGAGCACCAATGGGAATGGTGGCAGTGGTGGACGGAGACCCAGCATCGTAAATTACGGCTCGACACGCACTTCTGTGACCTCGGCTGAGCTTCCTCTCAGTCCACAAATACCTGGTCATGGACAATATACGAAGAACGGCGGATTGGACCATCGGACGTCGCAGAGATCGAGACTAACGACATCGTCTACGGATTCATCATACTCACCTCCGCAGAGGCAAATTTCGCTCGGAGCCAGGTCGGTTTCGCCTCAGCGATCACTGGCTTCATCTCGGGATTCCCAAGGTTCGCGGCCTAGCTTCGACGCATCCCAGTTCGAGTTTGTCTCCCCAAAAGTCGATACGTTAAGCTATCCATACAATGCACCTGATCAGTCGTGATAGGTAACTTTTGACCGGATACCCATCCATACTTACATACTTTGCATTCTCCATATCACCACACATACCCCATATCTTCATCGAATCTCTCCTCTTTTTGCACACTGTAATTTAGTCGTTCTTAATTAGTTGCGTGTCTTGATTCTGTAGTCGCACGTTTTTATTTTGGCCTTTCTCTTCTGTTCCATTTTGGACTTGATGTGTGTTCATTCTTTAATCTTATAGCCGCAATCCAGACTAGTTTCATGGGCAAACACATTTGGAGGGGCTCGAAAGAGAACAGAGCTAGTGTCATGGCATGTATTTGAAACATATTAAAAAGCCTGATAAGCAACTTTCAATCCGAAGCGGAAGCCAAAAGGGTAGGGAGGAAGTACGAAGAAAGAAACTCCAATATTGAGCAACAACGTGCTTAAATCGCGCAAAATCAATTTGCGAAGGGGAAGGAGAAAGGGGGGTCTAAGCTAAAGGTAGGTATGATGTATAATAGATGGTACAGATGGAACTTGAAAGTTCCGGAGGATTGGTTCGCGGGGCAGAAGAGATTAGGCACGTCCTTTGGAAGGAAAGTCCGAAATTACACAGCGAGCGATGTGAGGTGTTTGCATCGATACCTAAAGTCCGACAAGACGGAAGACGAGGTACAAAAATGAGCCAGTGAAACGGATTGCCGAGAGACCAGCACTGCGAAAACGGGAAAAAAAGAACAGACGTTTCAGCATTCAATCTCTTCAATGAAAGTAAAAGAGCATGATAAGTGCACGTACAAAGCGTAGAAGAGGAAGGTCAGATAAGGGTTGAACGCAGTATTGCCGTTGGTGACATGTTTAGCGACCCATTCTGTAAATGCGGTCGACGTGAAGACAAGGATCAAAAGCCTGTTTCACAAAGGATGAGATGAGATCAATTCCATTATAACCAAGTGGGAATCAGATTCAACGACACGCACATGTTCGTGCCAACCCAGGCAAGGACGACATTGGTTCTGCTATTCCTGTCGTGGTCAGCCTGCTTCGTGGCAGCATCACGATGTTCTTTCTCCTCTGGGGGCTTGTTCCTGAGAGCAGCCTTGGACGCGGACCAGAGCTGGTCGACATCCTCCCGAGCAGTAGGAATCTCGACCTCCATGACCTCCTCGCCGCCTTCGCTCTTAACTTTCTTGGCTCCACCAAGATCCTTTGCAGACCCGTTGTCTCCCTTCGTACCCCATGTGACATCGTGGAGATTGCACATGGCATACATCATGAGAATATTGACATAGGAAGGAAGGAGGAGCATGTATTGGATGAAACTTGTGAACATGTGCCATGGCTCGAAGTGCATGAAAGAACTGATGAAGTACAGTCCGTAGGTGGCCAATAAAGCGATGGTAACATCCTGCAGGGTCTTATTTTCCTTGAAGAGTCTACAACATTAAAAAAATGCCATGTTAGGAATCAGCAGATGGTTCAACAGCGACGTATATGAAATCGGCGCAACGCACGTCGGGAAATCTTTCCAGCCCGCAACATTGTGTGGAACAGTCAGATAAACCGTGAAGCCGGCACACCATGTCGTGATAATATTACAGACACCGAAAAGGACCATCGCGATTGTGTATGCCCATTTCGAGCCCTTTCACAGAACCATTAATGCTCTGTAAGCTTCATTAAAATTCACATACTCACCTGAGGCCGATTTCCCAAAGAACAGACGAGAACCAGGAAGATGAGACCGATGTACAGGTTGAGGAAAACCTCAAAGACTGTCTTGCCAGCACCTTGACCCAAGAGATTGAAAGCACCTCCCGAAGTTTGCTCACTAGTTGCCGACGAAACCAACTGCGAGATAATATAGTTAGCAAATGTGACATAATCTCTCCGAGTTTATGCATTTTTAGATGTGGGGAAAAACTTACGAAGAAGAACGCAAGGTAGAAATTCGCAAGAGACGTCCATGTGAACACGAGCTGGATGGCGTTATAAATGAACTCAATCTAAGAAGGTTTCTCATCAGCACTGCGCGCAGACCACAGTATATGGATAGGGTCCCCCAAACAGTTTGCCCTTTTTCTCACCTGCAGCACGATCTTACGGAAAAAATTCTGGCCGGAAGTCCAAATTCTGAAGAAGAAAACTGTAGCATGGATAGAGGCAAAAAGGGAGCCATTGAGCCATCGACGACGCTGTGAGATGAATTCCGGAACCTAAAAAGTTTAATGACCCGATATAAGCCTCTACACCAACGGCGAACTATACCAACTCGTAAATAACTCACGGATGCTGGAACATCAGTCGATGCCTTTGCGCTCTTGACGTATTTCAGACTGCATACATGAAGCCCCGTCAGTTTCACTGCTAGTTTAAAGACTGACTCCTCAGCAGAAGAAACTTACACCCAACCCTCGCGTTTCTTGGTCACGATTTCAAAGCACAGAATACGATCTTCAGCGAGGTACATGTTCCTCTCTAACGGTAAGAAATTGAATTAAAAAGGATATATCTGGATTTAAATCTGCATCACTTACCGAACAGTCCAGCACCACTAGCACCAGAATGCATAGTCTCACCCTTGAAGTATGACGCTAGCGGGCCTTTACCGTCGGGTCCATTTTGCAAGGCCTTGTACCGATAAGCACTGAAAGCTCCCGGAAGAACACTAATGTAACCAAAGACACTCTAGAACGTCACCCGTGTAAGTCAGTTATTTCACATCAAAAATACGAATATATCAAGCGGGTACGCACCTCGAGGGGCTTGTCCAAGATGTTCGACATCTTGTACTGCGGAAACAAATTGTGCGTATTAGCGGGGATAACAACCAGGGGCACTAGCGTGCAGCAATTCACATACCTCAAAGTTTTGCGAGGCTACCAGCGGCGATGCGAGAATGAGAGAGCATCCACGACCACCGTCAACGCAAATTCTAGATAATAGGACAGCACGTGAGAAATGTACCAGAAATTCCAGAGCAGAAATTGACTTACTCTCCACAAGCGCCTCCAACGTTCTTTTGTTTATCGAAGCCTAAGGAGAATTATTGAGTCTGCTGTGAATATGGTATGCATCAAAAACCTACATTTCCAGAGCTCGTAAATGGAGGTACCAGTAGGTTTTGTACCGACATCGAGCAGAATACAAACTGTATCAAAACTTTAGATTCATCAGCTAAACAACAGGTGAAATTCAACGAACCATTGGGCTTGATGAGAGGACCGAACGCATTGAAGAACCATCTGTGACTGTTGAGCTTCTTTTTGTTCTGCTCCTTGAGACAGAACAAGATTTGAACAGGGCAAGCTCCAGGCGAGACTTCACCGGAGTCGGTAACAATTACACTGGAGGTGTATCTGTTGAAAGGCAATGAAGTAAGGTGTGGTCAAATTGTGCTAAGGTGATAACGCACTCGAAGATGTGGGCGGTCACATCCTTTCCTCCAACAGAGTCCTTAGCGATACCTTCTTGATAACATCCCATCTAGAAAAAAAGAGAGATCAGATGAGTCATAGATGCGAGGAGGCGGGTTGTCGTACCAAGCTGAGGACTTGTAATGTGCGCTTGTTGACTTTGTTTCGTCCATCGGAGACAACGCAGACAACGACCTTCTTCCAACCTTCAGGGCCCCACATTTTGGACTTGTTGCGTCCGCACAGATGGGCGATATTCTTGATGACACTGTAACCGAACGCGCAGACAGCATCAATATTGATGATTGACGGAAACCCGTATCATAAATAGGACAAAAAAGATGTAACACGCACGCGTTCATGGTTTTTGCGAACAGGACCTCATCTTCGTTGTACATGGTCATCACGATGAACAGTTCGGTCTGGCGGCCGTAGAGGAACTGTCGCAGGGAGTAGCGGGATGCCATGAATTCGTCAGGGTCGCACGTAGCGGCGGTATAGCGCATCTTGTTGAATTCCTCATCGGTTTTGCCAGCAGGTACGATATGCGTCGGGACTGGTACATCAAGCACGAGATTTCCCTGGAAGAGAGGGACTTGCTTGACCGACCGTCGCTTCATGAGCTTCTCCTTAGCGACGGACCAGCCTGCGCTGCTCGGGTCGCGAAACATCTGGGGACGGCCAGCTTGTTGCGGCGGGGGGTACTGGCCCTGCTGGTAGGGCACTGCGGGCATGGGGGGCGTGCCGAGGTTGGTCTGGGACATCTCGTAAGGATTCAGGTGGGCCTGCGAGCCAGCGTAGCTGCTTGAGTACGATTTCGCATCCCAGTGGTCCTGGTCGTTGCGATAACCGGCGGGCTGCTGGATATATCCGCCGACAGCAACACCAGTGTTGCTTGCGGGGGGCGGGGGAGGCGCGTAGGCGTTATAGTTGTCATTGCGGGGGGCGGTCTGGGGGTAGGCCTGCTGTTGTTGTTGGTATGGCGCGGCGTAAGGATCGGAGTTTTGGCGGTAAGCCATAGGTGCTTGTGGTCAAGCGGATATATAAGTCAAAAGAGGGTATCTGCGCGCCTAGGTGGAAGAGGGAGGAGGAAAGAAAGGAACGGGAGGAAGAGACCGTGGCAATTTGGGACAAGATGTTTGATCAACTCAGATGCTCAATATGTAAATTTGTCCTATGTTTGGTGTTTCTTTTGTCAACTCAGATTTACTGCAGTATGTCATCTACCATGCCTACTTGTATCAGGTAAAGACGACAACCTGTTTCCCATTGGAAGTACAGAAGATAAGGTACACAACCACGTACTACCCAGGATCGCCAGCGAAGAGACGTCCAATTTATCCGAATGACAAGTGATCCAGAGGCTGTGTCAGCCGCAGCGGCCTGTACATTGAACGGACGAGAAACTGATCAAGGATGTGCGCGGCGAATCGGCGAGTGCCATAGCTATGTATATTTTGGCATGTTCCTGCCGAGAAAATATGGTGAGGAAAGACAGAACGAGGAAGCCTTATAGACAACGCTGGACGCTAAGCTAGACGGCAGAAATTGATCAAGAAGTCGGTCAGACCAACAGCGGAAATTGAGCAAAGTCTGGTTCTAGTGGTGTGACCGGGGGAGACAGACAGGAGAGAACAAGGAGACGAGCGAGTGCGAATTTGATAAATAGCAATTCAGACTCCGCCAACATAGCCTGTTCGGCCCTCGTTGTCTGTCCTGCTGCTCTCCCTCAACCAACCCCCATCCTCTCCCCACCCAGCGCTCATCCAGGTATGTCTCCTTTCCTCGTCTCGTCGTCGCCCACAGCGAGCTCGTCCTGTTTTATTTCGTCTCGCTCCCCATCTCCCCGTTGCCACCGCCTGCCGCACGCAACGTGGCCCACAACTACCTCGCTTTGCTCTCCATCTGATGTCTCCAGATGGGCGACACGGCGTCCCCACTGCCCGCTCGGTTGCAGCAGGGTCAGCCGCCCGTACTTTGGCATGATGTGGCTGTCTTGGATCCTCGTGTCTGCCACTATTTAGTCCGGCCATTTCTTTCCTTCTCTCTTCCTTACCTCTTCTCCAACCCCTGTGCTCACCTTTCTCTCTAGTTTCCTTTTATCCATCATAATCAATGGCCGATACCTCATCGCACAGGCTCGATCTTCGAGTCGGCGGAAAATACAGGCTTGGGAAAAAGATCGGCTCTGGTTCCTTTGGTGCGCCACGACTTTCATTGTCAGCCGTTCCTTTGCTTACATCGGTTCCTATCTAGGTGATATCTACCTCGGAATCAACATCATCTCCGGCGAGGAAGTCGCCATCAAGCTAGAGTCCGTCAAAGCCAAACATCCTCAACTTGAGTACGAGTCCAAGGTCTACAAGACCCTCGCCGGCGGTGTCGGCGTTCCATTCGTCAGATGGTTCGGCACAGAATGCGACTACAACGCAATGGTTCTCGACCTCCTCGGACCTTCCCTCGAGGACCTTTTCAACTTTTGCAACCGCAAATTCACCCTGAAAACCGTCCTTCTGCTTGCTGACCAATTGGTACGTCGCCCTGACCACAATTGTCTTTTTGTTCGCATCTAACTTTCATCGTTATCAGATTTCCCGAATCGAGTATATCCACTCAAGGAATTTCATTCACCGCGATATCAAGCCTGACAATTTCCTCATGGGTATTGGCAAGCGAGGCAACCAGGTCAATGTCATCGATTTCGGTCTCGCAAAGAAGTTCCGCGACCCAAAGACCCACCTTCACATCCCTTACAGAGAAAACAAGAACTTGACTGGTACTGCTCGTTACACTTCAATTAACACTCACTTGGGTGTCGAGCAGGCCCGCCGAGATGATCTGGAATCCCTCGCTTATGTCCTCATGTACTTCTTGCGTGGTGCTCTGCCGTGGCAAGGCCTCAAGGCTGCTACCAAGAAGCAGAAGTACGACCGCATCATGGAGAAAAAGATGACAACGCCCACTGATCTCCTTTGCCGAGGATTCCCCAACGAATTCGGAATCTTCTTGAACTACACCCGTGCTCTTCGCTTTGATGACAAGCCTGACTACTCTTACCTCCGCAAACTCTTCCGGGATCTCTTCGTTCGTGAAGGGTACCAGTACGACTATGTGTTTGACTGGAGCGTCCAGCGTGGGGCCCAGGAAGACGGCGCCACAGGGTCTGCCTCCAAGTCAGGGGCACCCAGGCGCAAGGTAGTCCAGGAGGAAGATGAACACCGTGCCAGCGACCGGATGTAAGTTTTATTCTCGGGATGCATCATTGTGGGTGTTGATCTTCCCTTTGCTCATGCGTCTCTCTCACATCGCAGGCTTCGTTCTCACACCCGTCAGGCGCAGCAGGCGTCTCCAGGAGCGGTTGGACAGCAGCGTGCTCCTCGTGGACGTGAAGGAGAACTTTGGTGAACAGGCACCCAGATGATAGGTTGATGAATCTTTTTTTTCCGGTTGCCTGTTTCTTCGGTCTGGGCGTCCCAAGAGTACCGGGCGAAGTGGGGGGTGGAGGGTAGAATGAATTGTTTCGCTCGGTTTAGGGGTGGTTTGATCTCGCTCAGCTAGCAATGGAGGCTGAGGGGTCAATTGGTGGTTACTGGTCTGGGTCTGGATGATTTATTGGGGGGTTAGAACTCGTTTTCAATGGTTGGGGCACGCCCGGTTCAAATTTTCTCAGGAGCCAATTTTCTTCCTGTGAAGGGCATACATCGCATCATGCAAACCGATATCGGCCCCCTCCTTTCCGTGTTCTGATTCTCTTCTTCAACAACGTCGTGGACATAGTCGTTTGAATCATCCCTCCCTCAACGTTTCGACAGGAAACAATGAGGCGACATGCTTGTGTTTATTCCTCTCCCTTTTCTCTCCCTTACTCCTCCCTCGTCACAATCACGACAACATCGCAGCACTATGACGCACTTGAAGCAGAGTACGGCGAGGAATACAAACACCTGTCACGACCATCGACTTGTTCCACGGCTTGCTACACGACTGGCTCAGCTCGAATCCTATTTAAACGACGGACGCTTTTTCTTTTTTCTCTACAGGCTGGACTGCTGTCTTGACCGCTGGCTTCATCTTCTTTCTCCGTGCTTCTTCCTGTCTTGTGTTACCCTCCTCCATATTCACAGAGGTGGGTGCAGCGGAAGTCGCAGGTGGTACTCGCCAGCCCAAGTCGGTCGTCTGTCCCATCCCTTCCATCCATTCATCACATGTACAGCCCCAGATTCACGTTGCGCCCGTATTTTCTTTCTCTTGTCCTCCCTTCTGTCTAATATTTGGATTATTTCTCCAGCGCTTAACAAGCCCTTTCACATTTATCCACCCCTCCATCGTTTCAACTTTTTTCTCTGTGTTTTCAACACCCACACAACACACACGTCTTCAATCAACCCAACAACACCATTCCTTTACACACCATTTCCCATTCCGTCATCACTCTTCTTTTCTCACTGTTCTTAATTTTTCTTCCTTGTCTGATGTCCTTTCCTTGTCCTCACCCCCACACCATTCATTTCATCCCCAAGTACATAATTGTCTCATGCTACATTTCCTTCTGTTTCTGTCCGGCCTTCCGCACACGACTTTTGTTGTCCTTCTATCCCCCATCTCTTCCTGGACATTCGCACACGCGCGAATGTCTCCGTCGAGGGCGAGTGGGATAGAAGAGGGCGTCCCGGAGAGAGTGGGTGATACATATATCATTTCGGCGCCGAAAGATGAAGAGGTTGCATTGTTGAGTCGGTCCGTAGGGGTCAGCTTGAATGCAGTAGGAGAGGTTGATTGGTGGATGCTTTACGGCCGGCTGGTGGGTTAGCCATATCACGAGCGGGCGGTCATAGATTGGCTGCTCATTTTTAGATTTGCGTTAAGTGCTAGTTGGTTTTTATTGCGTCTATTGTTTTTCGGTTGCGCTGAATATTGAAAAGAAATACATGTTTTTATGAAATGGAATGAAATAGCTCGTTTGCTGTCTTCCAATGCCTTCATTAATCGCTGCTCATATTTCTTGAGAGTCGAGACTAGCCATAATCCCGGTACTTACTTACATCTTCATCGAACCAATTCATCCGTGCGACAAGTTGAACCAATTTGTTACCGGTCTATGTATACGTACACCCCATACCTTACTCGACGAAGAAGTTGTGTTACTGACTTTACTCCTGCTGCATCGGACCCGGGAGCAGGTATGCTGCGTATAAGTAAGTCCATGTACCTATATGGTATTAATTACTCACAATGACAGATATCGAGTCGCGTGGACAACATTACTCTAGAGCTCAAGAGTACTATGTCCGTTATAAGACCGGGTAGGTATAGTTTCTGCTGAGGAAAGGGAGACGGCTTTGCTTTTTGGGCCTGCTCCTGAGATACCCTCGATGCCTAGAGGACTTGACTGTTCAAGTGGAGCTGGAATGAGCTCTGGGTCACCGCTCTGCACACGCTTTCATCGTCTATGAACGCATTTCTGCTGTGCGACGTTAGATCCGGACGCAGGTGTGGGGGCTAACCATCCCAGCCTGGGTCCATCCAAAAATAAGCGCCGGTCAATTACCGCATTTGGCCTTTTCGCTGCGTCGAATTCTATTTTTAGATCAAGTGTCGTCGGTTTGTTAACTTTCTGGCTGGTGTAATCAGGTGTGCTGGTCTTCTAATATGCAGCGAACATCATGTTTGACTGACGGATGAAATGGTGTGCTCGTGTTCTGCATCGAGTTCTGGATGGCTTTTAGACGTGATGCAGATGGGCGAAGTGGTCGGAGGCCTATAATGCTTCTTACTAGACATGCAGCTTGTTCGAACCCCATCATGTGAAGGTGGATCAAATATTCTTTCAGTTCAATGCGGGGTATCAGGAAGCTTATGCCAGTCTTTGAGACGTACCCTCAATCAATTCTATCCTTTCTTTCCTGCAGATCAGCATTGAAAGGCTTGAATGTTATAAAGGATTACTACTGGCAGGGAAGCAGCAAGGATTCCCTGTTGCTGTTGATAAAGTAAGCAGTAGGTTTGAGATATCTGAGAGCGTAATTATAGGGTGCCTGGTCTAAATTGAGAATCGAGAAAGGATTGAGTTGAGAAAATGGGAAGGGAATGGATTCACCGGAATAGAATGTGGAAACATAATATTACGAAGGCTTGCGTGTTGACTAGCCCACGCGAAGTGACGTCGCATCCATCGTCAGCAAAGACCTAAGACCGTGACAGATTTAAGGAAACAAAACATATCTATTCGTACAAAAATTAAGCTATCATAGCGTTATAATGGTCTACGTATACAAGAAGATATACAAATAAGGCTTCAAGCAGCCAAAGGTAGAAGAGCATGTGTGTATGATCAGTCAGGACAGGGAGACCATTGAAATCGATATAGAGTATGAGCACAATGGTCAAAGGTCAGATGGGATATCAAAGTAACGGGCCCCTTCCGAAATTAGGGTGGCCATATTTAAACCCTTGACGGGCTTCAAGTCGTAGTCATCATCGTCAATGGAAAAGCCCTGTGAAACCATGGATCCAGAAGGATGCGACCTGGATTGGACATTGTCCACAACCTTGTGAAGCTCACGATTGAGATCCAGCCCAGAAGGCCCGCCTTGCCAAGGTCGTTCTGACAATGGGACAGGCGTTGTGGGTTGATTGCCCCACATTGGGTGATTTGGTGGACCCCACGCTGAGTTACTGGGTGTACCGCCAACACTAAGAGTCCCTCCAGGTCCACCACGAGCTATACCACCCAGGAACCCTCCGCGCTGCTGACTTGCTCCAAAGATTCCTGTCCTACGAGCCTGTGGGCCGGCACGCATCCCCGGTTGTAGTGAGCCACCTTGTTGCTGCTGCTGCTGCTGCTGTTGCTGCTGTTGCTGTTGCTGTTGCTGTTGTTGTTGTTGTTGTTGTTGCTGTCCATTGTTTTCCCAATATGAGGTCCTGCGGCTGTTTGCCAAGAACGAACGGCCAGTTTCCACTGGACGAAGATCCACGCTTAGTCCATGAGCGTTCATATTTTCTTCGTCTATGCCCAGCATCTTACGTAGCTCGTCGTTTTCTTTCTCCAACCGCGAGATTTCGGATTCTCTCTCGATGGTCCAATTTTGTCTGCCTTCGCTCTCTAGGTCATCTCCCGTGTCCTTGTCCAAAGACTCCAGAAGATTTGTCAACTCCTGGAGGTCAACCGCATTGACACCTAGCCCGTCGTAGTCAAGGTCAACATTTTGGTATTGATCATAGTTTTCCCCAGCCATCGTTTTGAGGAGACCGCGAAGATAATGACAAAGCCTTTGGAGAGAATGCGCCATATTAGTGCTCGAAGCAAGATCAGAAGGGTGG